>OZ018311.1:10649496-10691308 GCA_963969455.1 Arge pagana | reverse complement strand
TGATGCGAATGAATATATCAGTCAGTGAAGATACTCTTCTTCTTGTTCCATCCAATTCTCAATAAATGCAGTCTGTTATTGCGGGGGTTTAAGAAAGGTCGAATTTCGTAACAATAACAAGCCAGGTCTTCTGTGTCAAAGCTCTCTCGACTATGGTCAGTCCACCGAGACCCGTTCGACCGGTCGGAACGTAGTTTTCCAACCGATACATTCCTGTGAGCTGATTTTCATTCGTTTTACCCTTGCAAAAGCTCAGATTGTGCGGAAATGTACAGTGGAATAAATGTATTTACAAATTAAGTGAACTAAGCTGGTTAAAAAGAAGACGACGCTTCGTCGGCTAGAGTAACTCGATAAAAGTACGTATGATTTCCCAGTATCGCGTGATTGGAAATCTGATCATGGAAAAATGGGAGAAACATTCAATCGCGAATAAAAGATATTTCTCGATATTCCACGTTGCACGGCCGGAAGCGGAAAGTATTTGTTAAAAAAATTCTGATCCGTTATCGCGTTCTAGAAATATTCTTCCAACGTAATATCCAAAAGTAGATTCTTCGATGTTTACAATATCTCGGCTCTTGCTACGATTATTATTATTTTCCTCGCTTTGGAATCTGTTCGACGATTGCGTCGCGCGACGATTTTTTTTTTCACAAAATTACTCTCGACGGTGCAAATAATGCGCCGCGATTGCAAACTTACGAAAAAATATTTCTTCCCTTTTTCTGTGATACAGCAACGAGGGAAACGAGTATTTCGCACGACTGGGAAAAGGTAACAATAATGTCCATGTTGCTAAGCTATCAGCGAGGTATGTAGTAGTTTCGCGTAGAAGTTTTAACCGTACGTGAAGTTGGTTAGCTAGTTACTTACGATTAGTTAGTTTCCTATAGAGAACACGACGCGACGTAATGCGAATAGACGGACAGACGCGCGTGAGCGTAGCTTTTAATCTGTAATTAATTTTAAGCTAGATTCGTAGCTAGTCGATAGATCGAACCCGTTCCTTCAATTTCAATCGATTTAGAAATACGAAGACGAAGTATACTCCGATTAAACGAGTCGAGTATCGCCTTCGATTCAATAAATCGTAAATGGTATGTAATTCTTTTCTCAACGATTTGTCTCCCCGAGAGTTGGCTTTTCATCCCTTGGCGTATGCGAAGAGAAGAGTAGAAAGAACGTATTTTAATTGACGACGTATCACGGCCTCAAGATAAACGATCTATAAACCTGTGAAATTTGAATAATCAACACGGTCGACGGGACAAAAGCAATTCGAGTTCCGAAATCAATTGCAAAATGAAAAAATCCAATCGTTTGGTCATCGCTCGTACGCGATTCGTATGAAAAAAAAGCCGTAAATTCCGCGCATCGATGAATCTGATCTCAAAATTGTGCCTTCGACGTGCATCGGCTAAGTAAAAATTCCAGAAGCATCTCGTCGTACAGGTACCGTAGAGAAATGAATTATTCGTTGTGTATCGCGCGTGGTTACATATTCAAAAGAAGCGATAACTTTGACCCCGCATAATCGTCAATTAATCTACGAATGGGAAAGCATTGATTTTTATATATTTATCGATACGAGACACTCGGCAAAGGCCAACGAAGAGTAAAAACGTAGCGGCTAACATGAAAAACTTGGCGTCGCATTCTTTCGTATGTGAACTTACTGAAATCATGATTCGCAATCTGAAAGAACAAGAATTAAAAGAAGTATCATGAAATAATACATATATATATATATATATATATATATATATATATATATATATATATATATATATATATATATATATATATATATACCTCTTCTGTAAATACATAAACAATGATGATGATGATGATGATGATGATGATGATGATGATGATGATGATGATGATGATGATGATGATGATGATGATGATAATAATAATAATAATGATCGTATGCATTTTTTTATTCATATTAACGCGAGGAATAATTCATTTGTGAATATAACATAGGGGATAATGTAATATAATTATGTTATATGAGATAGTAATATAATTATTATTATTACACATTATAAATATATATACATATTAACTATGGCGAGAGAAGAAGAGTGCGCAGCAGTAAAATAATGGTAAATTTGCGAATGTGAGGGAATTCTAGTTTTGTGTCGTTGTTCGTGTACTTCTGTAGAAAAATGAGGAAACGACACGCGAGAACGCTGAGGCTCGGCGGAGTGCCGGGAATGTTGAAATAAAAAAATTCAAAAAATGCGAAACTTAAGAGATAAAAAACAAAGGAAAATAATAAATTAGAACAGATCATAGATCTAGATCTAGATTGACGATGAGATGAAGGGGTTCCTGAATTTCAAATACGAGTTTATTTCAGCTATATGTATATATAGCTGTGTAAATGCTAGAGATCTAACGCGGATACATCGTGTTTTCCCCTTGTAAATTGAATTTTTATTTCGAGTAAATTCGGCGTACGAAGATTACGCGCGCGTATCTATTGTGACGAGTGAAGAAGGAAACGAGAACACGCGTTATGCGGCCGATCGGTTGTAATTTTATTAGAATTGCGAAAAATGAGTAATCAAAATTAACTTGGTCGAACCACAACTATTTCGTCCGTTTTTCTTGACCTTCTCGTTACATTTTGATAACTTATCACCCGTCTCTTTCTATCTACCATTCGTACGCTGGCCTTTTTCTCGTCCTGGAAATATATACGTAATTCGACATTTGCCAGTGACGGGAGATAACGGACATTATGATGTAACACCGTACTGGTTCCGAAATACAATGCTAGCGTATTCGTGGATCATCGTTACTAGCAACCCTAAACCAATGCTCAAGCTTGGTTTCAACTAATAAAGAAAATCTCGAAAATCAAAACTCTATTTTATGTATCCTTGGTAGTTTCTACACCCGTACCATTATCTGAATCTGCATAATTTTCACCAATTTCGATTATCTTTGGTATCGAATTTTTTTCCAATCATCATTACGATACGATGCGCCTACTTCGAGAAACTTCGAGACAAAATCTTTTAAAAATTAAACTTCATATTCGAAATCTTGAACGTATTGAACTTTGCGTCCGGAGCTTTGCACTACAAATTCTCTTTGACGTAGGAACGTTCGCGCGAAATTTCCGACACGATGCAACGATCTGTACGATTTCCACGAGATTAATATTATCAACAAAATCGATGCTATTATTATTATTATTATTGTTGTTGTTGTTGTTGTTGTTGTTGTTGTTGTTGTTGTTGTCTTCAAAGTAATTTACGATCTAGGTCCTATAGCTGACGACAGATATCGATTATCGATTCACGTTTCGTTTCAAACGAATTGAACATCGCTCGGTTGCGTTGTGTTTACGGTTACATTTCGTTGGTGAAGGCTCCATAAAATGACACGTTGGTTACTATTCTGTAGTCGTAGATTTAGGAGTTATTAGAATTTTGACGGACATCCAGGACAAATCATCGTGCGAGGATTTGTAAAATGACAGGAGTGTTGAAGACCTGGCTGAGAAATAGGCTAGGTGTGACCGTTGATCCGAATCCAGATAATTTCGGTGAGTACGCGAGAGACGGTACGTTACTTGCTCGTCTGTTACATAGCTATGACATCATCAATACCGAGCAATCGAAGATCATCAAGAAGACCGATGATCCCGCCTTGGCAAGAGTCAACCTGAAACATCTGAAGGTATGGCTTCGTTTTTTTAACGTTGATATTTCCGACGACTGCATCGACGATGTATCGAACGGTCGTGGCGACACGGCAGCTCGTCTCTTTCATCAAATATATTTATATCTCGCGGATAAGGATCGCCTTTATTTTATTACCGAACAAAGACTGAGAGAGAATGGTATTTCGGATTGCATCAAGTTCGACGTGACTGTAATTCCGGAGGCACCAAAATCGTCCCAAATCTGCGACGACTGTCCGGCGAAATCTTCGATCGACGATGCTGATGCGACGGCATCGAATCGCAGCAAGTTTCAAAATATCGTTGACAGGTGTAGAAAAGCTCGAGAAAAGTGCGTCGAGATTCAGGATCAGAGAACGAGATGCGCCCTGTTGGAAGAGTCGTCGCGAAACTTCGATGGAGAATTTTGCAAGCGTAAAAATGAATGCTCGTCGGGATTCGTGGACGCAGAGTCGCGAAGGCACGAGAAGCTGAAAACTGGCATGATTGGTAAAAAAATCCCGGACGTATGCGAGAAAAAGAGCTGCGACGGCGAAAATGTTCGTAGAGCCGAAGAAACTAGGGGAACGAAAAATCGAACGAGGAAGTTAGCCGAGGCGTTTAAATTGAAAAGTGGACTGGAGAAGGCGTTGATGGCGGAGGTTTGGGATAGAATGTTGCGAGTTCAGGAGAAGGAGTTCGACGAAATTATAGCCAAGAAGTTGCTGTGCCAATCGCAGTTCGAGAAGCAAATGATGACGAAACTCTGCGAAATTCTCGGGCAGAAGCAGAGGATCATCCGTAATCGCGAGATCGTTGAGAGATTGACTCAGGAGCAACGGATGCGCGAGAAGAACATAAAATTGGCGAGGGCACGCGAGAAGCTCGCCAGAAAACGGAAACACATCGATCTGGAATATCGTAGCCTTCTCGAATTGCGGGGTCGGATCTCGGCGGAACGACTTCGCAAAAGTCACGTTCGGCACGTTGCTTTATGCTCGGCTGTCCTCAACGATCTCGTCGACATGTCCATAAAAGCCGGTGAATATCGGCACCAAAATCGCGGCTGCGTACCGAAACAATTGTGGAACGAGTGGCGAACACTATTTTTGAAGTGTCAACCGATTTTCGAACAAATTGAAACTCCCAGCACGGAGATTCTGCAAGGAAGGCGCGAAAGCATCAGGCTTGATGAACGTCTGCAGTTTTTGAGCCGGGCTGATTTCGACAGCTACCTAGATCTGACGTCGCCGTGGGACGAAGACCTACGCGAGCTCGACTCCGAAATTACAGAGGCTTTAGCATTGGGAATCGTTGTCCTCGGATACATCGTTCATCGTCTTCTCCGTCACATTTATCCTTTAGCGTTCCATCCAAAATCCGCTCCAGTACCCAAAGTATCCACGGCTTGCATTCTCTTGGGTGTTTTGGACACGTCGCTCTATCCCATAATTCAAGATCTTCTGAAGCCTCGCGGAATCAGATTGGTAAGAATCGAAGATGCTATAAATTACTGTCTCCTGTGTCACGAGAATGAGATGAGGGATTACGGCTACGTCGAAAACACAACTCCCTTGCCGAAGGAGTCGACCGTTAACGCTTCGCTGGAAAATGCGAAGGCCAACGAGAACGAGCAGCGAGAACAAACAGAGAAGAAGCGAAGGAATTCGAAAATTGTGGCGGAGCAGGAGGAAAAGATGATTCGATCTGAATCAAAGTTTGAGAATAAAAGTCGCGTCGACCAAGAAACTCAGACACCTCGCGTAATTCCTCCGTACGAAGATGAGGATCAAGTTCTGTCGCAGCCTGCGAATTTCGGGAAATGGGCTCGCAAGTTTTTGGACCTAGGTCAACCCATATCCGACGATTTGTGCACGAACATACTCATCGAGTACTTGAAGAGCCTCGGCGACGTTCATGGCTGGGTTCTCGTCGATTATCCCAACACGTATAATCAAATGGTTAAACTCGAGTCGATGTTAACCGGACACGAAGTTCCTTTGCGAGACGAAAATTCAGCTGACTCGGATGCCAGTACGGAGGAAACTCCGCGCATCGTGTATCAGAGGAAAGAATCTGAAAAATTCGCTACCTTCAGAGAATCGCGACTAATTCCGAATCCGTTGCCACGACCGGTTGCGATTTCGTCCGAAACTTTCATGACAGCCTACATCCGCGTGATACCGATGAGAGAAGATTTGCGAATTAGCTTGACGAGCGGTCGCGAAATACTTCCCGAAGACAGCGTAGATACCGATGCGTTTTACGTGGAGCATGGTATAGCTCACGCCTTGTACTACGTATCTTTCGATGCCCTCACGCTGAAGAGATTGTGCAGATGCATCATCGGAGACGCGTCCTTCCCACGCGTCTCATCGGAAGAGCTGTTTGGCGAAGCATTGGAATTTTGCCAAAGAAAATTGGAGGCTGCTGTGGTTCAGCAGCTGATACCAGCTGCGAAAAATGATGAGAGGAATGAAGAGGCGAATAGCACGACTCGGGGCGAAGATAGAGCAGCTTCGAGAGAACTTCTCGCAGCTGGAGACAGCGAGTCAGGGGAGATAAAACCGGGCGAGAAAGACTGGAATTGGATCGATTTCCCGTTGCCTCCTGAGCTCATGGAAAGTTTGGCCAGGCGATGGGAAATCACTGAAAATACGTACTTACGAGATCTACGAGAAATATTCTTGAAAAAAAGGATGCATCTGTCGTCGATTACTGTTTATCAAAATCGTATCACGAATCACATGAACGAATTTGTTCAGCGACACGACGAGCGGCAGGATATGTTGCGCAATTTTCAGGTTAATTTCAACAACGTGGAGGCGAGCATCAGAAACGATGCGGACACTAGGATCGAGCTGCATAGCCGACTCGAGGAGTTTCGCCGAGAACTTTGGGAAATTTGCTACGAAAAACGCAAATTAGCCGAAAATGAACGACGACGAATAATTTGTGAAAATTGGAGTAGCCAAAAATTGCTAGCTTTAGTTAACCTCTTTATTTCGATGCAGCAAACGGAATTGGACAGGTGCATCGATACCATTCAACTCCTTCGAGATTATTATACTTCCATGCTGCGAAAACCGATCGCTCAGACTCGTCTGACGAAATACGTGCTGCAGTTCCCGGACGAAAGTGGGGAAATAAACGTGAGAAGCGAGAAAGCTGTTCAATGTGGACCGAGAATCGATTGCGATGGGATCATAGAACAAGTAGCGAATTTGTTGATTGATAACGACGCAGAATCCTTCGAAGCTTCGAAGTTGATCGGTTATCAATCTTTACGCAAGAGTTTATCGTTCGTTCAAAGTATCGTTGATTCCTTGGCTTTGTCAGCTCTAGAAGCTATCAAGAAACACGAAACACAGTTCGAAACTGGTGGGAAACGAAAAATGCGACGATCGAAGAAATTAACAAGGCGATCGAAAATTTCGAAGGACGACGACCTGTCGAATGACTTCGGGAAAAGGGGCTCTGATTTTTGTCGCGAGTGGACAAGCGCGGTTTTATTCGAGATCAATAGAATACGATTGCGTATGAAGCTGATCGACAATGTCGCCTTGTCGGAACTTGCATTTATTTTTGACAGCGCGACGAATACGTTTCATCGCGTTCTCGACAAGATAAATGACCGATATAAGAAAGAAATGGAGAGTATTGACGATATGAATGTAGTCTTCTGCTCTGCGATCGAGGAGGGCATTTCTGTTCCAGAAAACATATTTTTCGACGCAGATAAATTCGTCGTTCGCTCGAACGCGGAGGAATCTGTTCCACGACTGGACGAAAAAGTAGTTTTACCTTCGAAATTTCGAATGGGTCAATTGGGGTGTTTGATGGAAATTTTCAGACGAGTTGCGCCCATTGGTAGCTTGTCTGAGCGCTCCTTCGTTTATATTCTGGAAGATCTACTGGAATGCGGCGAGGAAGAAGGTAGAAAATCGCTGTTGCCCGATTCTTGGGCTGAATTATCATCTCGCGGAGTCTCAAGTCTCGTCGAAGAGATCTTCGGTGATTCGGATTACGCCGATTGGCGGGAATTCATTATCTACGCTACGGATATTCCGATGCCGAGTATCGAGGAAATCTTAGACGCAAAATCGCAATTCATGGCTTTGGATCCCGATGCGAAAGAGATGGTAAACAGAGATGAATATCGCTCGGTACGCTTGTGGTTCTCCAACTGCAGCGTCGATGATCCTGCGTGTCGGAATCTACTCAGCGAAGATCTCGAACGGGACGAGGATGAGGCCGAGGGGAACGAAGAGCTAGACTTGCGTCCGGGAAGTAAGAGGAAGAGCAACTGCAGTTACTTGATCGATTCACAATGTATGCAAGAATTTTCTAATAAAATGAATACTACTCTGCTAACTTCTTGGAACCGCCGAGAAAATCTGAGACTCATGCTGGCCAAGGAATTGTTATTTGAATTGTTTCTTATCGAGGATGATTCTATAAATTATACGAAGTTTCTGCTAGCTTTTTGTAAAGGACCCGTTCCCAAAGTTGGTTTAGGCAAGGCTTTGGGCTTAGCATTAGGAGGCAGAGTTTGCATCGACCCTGAGGAAGGTGAACGATCGTGGGAACACCGAAGATTTATCGCAGCTGCAGAGGATACAACGAACGAAGCTCACGGAACTGTCGCAAAGGTTTGTCTAAGCTTTCGAAAGCTTATCAAGCCTGTTGAATATTTTTCTCACATAGTTATTTGCACAGGTCTGCGATGAAAAAATATTTTTTGAATGCACTCCCCTCAAACGTACAGTTTTTGACTAGCTTGTTCGAAACATAAACTCCATTCGAACATATCACTTCGCAATTTTTGTGCATTATTACAAGTAGTACGTATTGTTTCTAAAATATGTAATATGTAAATAATACTAAAATCATCGTATTATTTTTTAACATTTTATAGATACAAGCATTAACACAAAATATCTTTATGAATAAATTATTTCGCAGACCTGTGCTATCCTCGTTTTACCAAATTTTACCCATTTTGCAATTACCAAACACATATTTCACGCTTATCGATTTACTTATCTTCATCGCCACGTCGCATCAGGCATAGGTGTTTTCATGTCACGCAATTCCACAGCAAACGTCGTGGAATTTGCATTCTTATCAATCTAATTAGTTCTATTTGTAATTTCGTTTAACGTCGCATGTTTCATAATTAATTCCCAGGGTAAGAAACATCGTTGGTGCTTTTGTGAATTTCAGGTTTCAAAAACTGCCACGAAAAATTGGCCTGGGCCAAGACTCGATGACACGGATGTAATCAGCGCTACCAGAGTCCCACGCGATTCCTTGCGTCGACTTAGCCGCCATTCCAGACACGAGAGAAGTATCGGCACTCGAAACGTGGACGAGCCGTCTAACGCGAAGCAAACGTCTGCATCGTCAAATTTGGGCATCGCAGAAATTCGAGCCGAATCGAACCGCCCAGAATCATTATCCGGAAGTCTCGCAGATGGACGAGAGTCGTTCAGCATGGTCGCCAAAGTGAAGACTTTCTACTGGATACCACGCGAAGTATTTGAGGTGAATATCAATGGGTTCAAATTTCCAAAATTAAAAACTCTTATTTCCACATGATTTAGAAGCTATAGGATCTTCAATCATTTTTTTTTTCGTCTCATTCGTATAAACGTCGGATTCTTATCTGAACTCTAATTGATAATTTGTTTTCTTTCATTAGACAGTCCTGTTGACTGCTTTGCCGCATCTCGCCGCCTCCGATCTGCATCTTCGCTTGGATCAAGTATGCGAGGAAATCTCCGACGCATCGCTGGGAATCGGAGAAGGCTACGTTCTTTCGCATCGGATCACCAATCACGAGGTAGTACGGAAGATACTCGACAAGACGAGCAGGTTCACCGTGAAACACATCGGCAACATCGTTGAGAACATATTGAACGTCGACGGATTAGAATAATCCAAATAAAATCACGTGAGTTCAGAACCGATAATTTTTACGCCACACAAACCAAGACAAATGTTTAGTAACGTGGCGAGGTACATAAATAATCGTCGAGGGGAAAACCAATTTCTCACGGCCTTCCTAACTCTGAGCATGCTCATTCCAGTTTGCTCTTAGCGTCTTCCACGTTGCGAATTGTTCGAACAGTTAGTAATTTTTGCAAAAGTAAACACTTTTTGAATATACGTGATCTCAAAATTATATACAGGGAGATGTAAAATTCTCCTTACAAACTCAGGCGTTGTTATGGATCCTTCCACCTTCCAAAGTTTTCGGAACTACGCGTAGCGAAGTTGGGTGATCCTGGCGACTCCAAGTTCTTATGGCCAAAATGTAATTATCACCCCCTACAATTCCTTTGAGTTTGTGAGGGGACTTTTAAATCACCCTGTATATATTTCATGTTCGTAATTGTATTGTATCGTATTTGATGTAATGTGAAAAAAAGTAAATAAAACATTCCATATTTTACGTACATATCACCGATTTTTATTTATCACCATCTACAAAAATCTTCGCAGAGTAAGTATTGCCATTATAGCCTGCCATTGCGTTATGTCATCGCTCTGCAATCCAACTTACACATTTTCGTTTGAACGAGAATTTGTGATTGGTTCAGAGTCGAGGTATACCTCCTGATATATCAGGAGAACATGAGAGCGTAGGAAGTCGTTCGAGTTTCCCTCGGCGCCTATGACGACAGGAGTCCGCAACCCAACATACACCTTTTTGTTGAAACGAGAATTTCAGCCGATTTTAAGTCGAGGTATCAGGAGAACATGATAGCAAAGGAGGTAACTCGAAGTTCTCTTCGCGCCTATGACGTCACGAGTCCGCAACCCAACATACACCTTTTCGTTGAAACGAGAATTTTGGCCGATTTTGAGTCGAGGTATCAGGAGAACATGATAGCAAAGGAGGTAACTCGAAATTCCCTTCGCGCCTATGACGTCACGAGTCCGCAACCCAACATACACGTTTTCGTTGAAACGAGCATTTTGGCCGATTTTGAGTCGAGGTATCAGGAGAACATGATAGCAAAGGAGGTAACTCGAAGTTCTCTTCGCGCCTATGACGTCACGAGTCCGCAACCCAACATACACCTTTTCGTTGAAACGAGAATTTTGGCCGATTTTGAGTCGAGGTATCAGGAGAACATGATAGCAAAGGAGGTAACTCGAAATTCCCTTCGCGCCTATGACGTCACGAGTCCGCAACCCAACATACACGTTTTCGTTGAAACGAGCATTTTGGCCGATTTTGAGTCGAGGTATCAGGAGAACATGATAGCAAAGGAGGTAACTCGAAGTTCTCTTCGCGCCTATGACGTCACGAGTCCGCAACCCAACATACACGTTTTCGTTGAAACGAGCATTTTGGCCGATTTTCAGTCGAGGTATCAGGAGAACATGATAGCAAAGGAAGTCTTCGATCAGCAAATACGAAACTTGAGTTAGTTAAACGAGATTTTCTATAACGTCTACGTTGGCTGCTGTGTGACGACGGCTCGAGGCACTCGTAGGACTCAAGCACATCTGATGGAGGCCTGCACTTGGATGGGTGACCGTTCTTCATCGCAGCTTTATCTATCTTCCAGGCTGTTGTCTCTTCTTCGGACTTCCCATCTTTGATAGCCTGCGACTCCGCGCAGAATTCGAACTTTCTGACTGCGTGCATCATCGGCGGTCGTATCGGCGCGTCGACGCGAGACCGATGGCTGTCGAACTCCTCCGCCAAATATTGGTGGAGGGGTCATATAGGGATATTCTTCGGAAATAATTTCAACAAGTTTTCGGTCCAACAAATAATTTTATTTTTATTTCGACGATTTTACAGGCAGCTGGGGAAATTTTATAATATTATTTCTGTATTCCCGTAGGGTACCTATAGCTATAGCTATAGCTCCCCAGGATCCGAACCAGGGCTGAATCCGGGGATCGCGAATCCCTAGGATGGTCGGCGGGGAGCGGAGCCCGGGGTGTAGGTCCCGGCGATCCGAGCCAGGGCCGAATCCCAGAATTTATAGAACCTGTAGTTTGCGCGTGCTACTACTGCTCGTAAATCCGCAGCTTTCGGGAGCGCCAGGGCCGACTCTAGGATTTGTAGATCCCGGGGTTGGTCCTGCAGTACTGATCCTACGCGTGGAACCGTATGATCCTCGAACGACGACCGAACGCGGGATACCTCTGTAAACCAAAATTTACGAAAACGATGGTCACCCATCCATCACCCGGCCCCCAACGCGGTTGCTTGAGATATCAAAGCAACCCGACTCGTCTCTATACGATAGGCTAACGGAGCCCTTGGAGGGATGTGCATTGAAATGACTCAAATTTCGCGTTCATTGATACTGAATTTACTCTTTGTACCAAATCCCGAAATAATGGTAAAAATTCTGAGATCCTGCCAAAATTGGGGACTCGCAAACTTACGACGACTTTCTAGACTATCGTGCTCTCCTATTACCAGACTCAAAACGTGGCTGCAATGGTAGATTCCTGTAAAGCGTGTATGTTGAGTTGCAGTCTCGTTACAGTGCGACGAGTGGTACGAGTTTTACTAGACACCTATGACGTCACGAGCCCGCAACCCAACATACGCGTTTTCGTTGAAGCGAGAGTTTTGACGATTCCTCAGATAGGAATACGCTGATAAATGATCGTATTTTTGTTACGCCTTTACGATCATGCAAAATACAAAACATGAAATAGTGTTACAAATCATTGCCAAATAATTGCCATTGGATTATCAAAAAAAATATCAGACAGGAATGGTTACAATTATTATAAATTGACTGACTCATGGTGGTTTTACCTGATAAATATTTGATAACTCGAAGACAATTTTCAATCAGAGTACATCTCGAAAACTACACGCGTCTACATATTTTTGCGTTAAAATATAACTCTCGTGATACTTACAATACAATAATAGAAGTTTTTCTATTCAGCACTATAATTTTTTTGTATTACATACTTAAAATATCAATACACAAGGTGTTAATAAATGAAAATTGCGTACGGAGCTTTTATTCGTAGCAATTTTCGGCTTGGAGCTTTTATTCGCGTATGGTAGAAAATTTGTGCTATTATTCGACATACGTACATACATCGTGCGGCAGTCAGACGGTGACTGACAATAGAACGGTCGAGGTGATTAGGTAGTATCTACAATTAGGTAAATACAAGTTTCGATCACATTACGCAACAGATTTGGTAAGAGAAATCCAAGTCTACTCTTACAACAATATTTCGTGTCTCAACAATGAAACGCGAGGTTCGCAACTTTTGTAAATAAATCGCTCGTTCGTGTGATCGATGATTCACAAACGCGCGTGATAGCTGATAATGGGTTTGCGGGTTAATTAAAATAATTCAATTATATTCGTGTTATGCATTCTTTCTTACAATTTCTATTGATTTTTATCGGCTCCGTTGGTAATATCGGCGCTGGTAAAAAGGGACGCCGAAATTAATCGGCATCGATCGTCGGTATTGCAATGCAATTCCCAAGTAGCGGCTACCGCTCGTCGCTACTGCTGCTACTACCATCGAACCGCCGTCGGTGCCGCGTACTTTTTACCGACCGTACACCATGCAGCTAAAAAAGCATTGGATTCCAGATTCAGGTAAGGAAAGATTTGCCGTCCGCACCAGGTGGTGCTCGTCGTCTGGTTAAGCGGAAGCTTCCAAACATTCAAAAAGTCATCTACTCGGAACGATTTTTTGCCCAACATACAATCGATATTTGTTGTTAACGATTGGATGAACTTGATTCTTCTGGAACATTGTCCCAAGCATGCATACGCAATCGAACGTGGAGTGTCTATATCGACATAGATCGTGATTGAATAACACAATCGTGCGTTACCGATTGAAATTTTAATGACTCGCATTGTATTTAAATAATTGTCGAGAGAATGACGCAAGAGGTAGACAAGCCGTGCGATTGGAAAGATCAAGAAGGTTTCGAAACTTGTAATTTACCTGCGACTGCGTCTAGTAATCGGAGGCTTCACGATTGATAATTTTGAAAGTCGCCGATCGATCTTAAATGAACATATTCGCTGTGACCCCAAAGTCCGACTCGATAATTTAGCAGCTCGGAACGAGGCAAACAGATTAACATTTTTCGTACTATCCTTGATATTCAAAGTAGCGGTATCGTTATTCGATTACCTGTCACCGTGATCGTAATTTGTAAATCTTCAAAATCTAATCGCGTTTACAGAGTTTCGATTTGCCGATTAACTCGAAAGTTTTATCAAAGCCGAGAACGAAAGGTCGTCGCATCGAAAAATCTACGGGAAAAATATCGCCGAAAGGTATCCGGTCGAAAGTTAAATATCACCGTACAATTTACAGCAAATTTCAATTAGATGCGCGTCGACGATCGCGCATGCGCGGTGAATCGTAATCGATTTACCGGCGAAATATATATTTTCATAGTTTTTTGGGTTTATCATTCCACGTAGGTACCTGCGCGGATGACGAGTGATGGAAATAAATCAGGGATTTGAAATAACCTTATTAAATGAGACGACCCGCGTATCTGTTCGTCGATGGGCTCGCTCTTTCTTCTCGTAGGATTTCAGGGGCGTTGATCCGGTTCGAAGAGCCGCAGTGAAGAACTAACTGGCACTTAACGATTGGTCATTAAGTCGAGAAGAAAATTGAGACGTCCAGTTAACGACGTTGTACACGTGGATGGGAAGGAGATGGCGGAGTAGTCGACTGATTGCGAGCAGGTTGGATCCACCTGAAAATGCACGCAATTATATCTCGGCACATAAATAAAGAACGAATGCCAAGAGCCGATATTTATTAATATATCAACTCGTTTTTTCCCCTCATCTCAACTCCAATGCTGACAGAAGCTACTCCACGGCTAACGAGTAAGATACTTTTCACCTTAACTCAAAACAAACCTCATACTTCTTCGCCAATCCTCACCATTCGTTTTTTTAACACTGCACAGACTTCTGTCCGCTCGACAATTACAAGAAATTCATCGCGTTTTTAGATAAATATTTTCCCAGCATTGACGAAGCATTGGAACGATTCAGACTCGAATTTCATTTTTTTTCACATTACAAGTAAACGGGAATTTTTTTTTTCTTCGAGATTCGCTCGAGTGGATCGGAAACTCGAGACCTAATTTGCATTTTGGATTTTGGGAAGATCGCAGAACGAGGAGATTGCATCGTCGATTCTAACCTTTGAGTTGATCGTCGTGGACTCGGCGAATATTACACAGACTTAGGCTCGTTGGAATTAATTGGTGTGCACGCCAATTAACGCGGCAGCCTGCAATAGGCCACGAGAAATCGCGGAGACGTCGAATGCCGTTGCTCTGACCCATCTGGTCATAGCGCGGAGACACCTGGTCGTACCAATTAATTTCAATCTGTGGCGCCCCGAGGACCATTGCATAATCGTAGCTCATTGATGCGTGAGAATTCGAAAGCTAGGCTCACGAATTTTTCACGATCCTTCGCAAAAACCATAGGCAACAGGCATTTCATAGATGACGAATAAACTTCATTTCAATTATCGTGGTAGATTGCCTCCAACGTGGTAAATATAACAGAGATGAAAACAAAACGAATTAAGAACGAATAGATACTGAAAAATTATCCTGTTAACACGAAAATTACTCGAGCACTTTAATCCTTCGACTTGTTTCCCGACCTTTTTTCCATCATTTTCTCGCAACGTTTCCATCGAGAGAGATCGGCGAAAGCTGTACAAAAAGCGACCGAGGGAAAATCGCGGGAAGAGCGATCGTGAGTCGATGAATCGTAGGAAAAACATCGAATACGATCTTTTTTTTCGCTTATAGAATTGAAAAGTTGCATCGTAGATCGTGTCGAGTTAGGAGGGACGCGTAGAATCGGAGGGGCGAACGTGGAGAACGCGCGTTCAGGCTCCTCGGAACGCATCAGTCATACCTGACAATTAATCCAATTTCACTGGTTATATTCGCGCAGTCGTAACCTAAAGCAACGTGGGTCGGTTTGGAATTAGTTTCGGGGACCGGAGATGAGATAGTTTTGGTTCCTACATCGCGGCAGGTGCCGCATCCTCGGCTGAATAATCAGGCTTGGCGAGGATCCTTCGCGAAAGAAAGTTCGGTCAAGGTGAAAAAATCGAGTAGGAAAAGAAAAACGAAGGTTGCGGCCGAAGAAAAAAGGAGTAAGAAAGAGAGAAAAAGCGAGAGGTTCCAGCGATTCGTGGCAGAGAGATAAACGTTGCTGCGTGGTCTCTCGCCACGGTGTTTGGTGACGATGGTCTTCCTCGCGAGCGTCGTCGACGGCAGAAGCGCGCTACTATGGAGGGAGAGAGATTTCACAGACATCCACCTCTATGAGTATACAGAAGGTAGAGAGTTAGCAGAGGTTGATTTATGAACCAATTAGTCTCGCGTACCGGACGTGGTCCTGCATCCAGGGACCTACCGTCGTTCAGATGATATCCTTCTAAGTACGAAGGCATTGGCTAAATCATGTCGGTATCTCCGGCACACTAGCCGTTTTTGTATTTAACACGGTTAATAATACAGGTTGCCCCGGGGCGCGATGTTGATTGTTTTATTTTTCTCGATTATTACCGCTCCCTTTTCATTCATTTATATCGCCATTAATTTTTTTCGCTCTCTCCCTCTTCACCACCGCGGGAATAGAAAAAAAACGTTCCGTTTTTATACTTAACGGCCTCGCAGGCAAATTGCGCAAAATAAATACGCGCTCGTGGGTATTTTTTTCCCCGGACTTCTAATCATCGGCCGACCAACGTTCACGCGTAGATGTACAGGTATATATGAACCGGTAACGAACTCTCCTCGCGCATTCTTTATCGTCCGGAATAATCAATGGTATCCTAATGAAGATTTATTTCGATTTATTGGATTGAAACGTTTTCATCGCGCCAGCTCTGATCAGGAGTGAATTCACGCGGGTTGTATTTCCAACGCGGTTTACGATGTATTTAGAGTCCGAATTTCCAACAGGCGATGCCAAGCAACCTAACGAGAGGTTATTTCTATTTTCGAATACCCTTCCAAATTGCATATTGAAAATGGTCTCGCTAATATATCACTGACACGCAACAATTTCAACGAAATCTCTGCTCTCCGATGCGGGATCGTCCACTGTGAGAAACGGTCGATCAGGAAATCGATTACGATACAAAGGTCAATTAAAATTTCGACGCGAATGAAAAAAAAATGCTGACGAAAATCGTGATTGTTATTCGGAATTAGATCAGTAGAAAGGCCGTCGAAATTGCTATTGAAAAATAATTGAAAATAACATTAAAAACGTAATTGAAAAGCCAGAAGAGGAGATTGAGATTTGAACGAAGATAGTAATTGGAAATCAAACTGGAGATGAGGTCGTGATTAGATTTCAAATTGAAATCACGACACGTGTGAAAATTTGAGATAGAAATAAAAATAGAGTTACGAGTGTACCTGGGATAAAAATCGAGACGGAGATGAAGATTGGACCGAAAATTATCGGACGAATGATTATAAACGAGAAATAAGACTAAAACGAGAACTCGAATCGAACCGCTATTATTATCGGCATTATATTAGAACTCGCGCGAAGTTGGAATAAAAAGGAAAAAATGCGGCAAAAATTAATCACTGTTCTCCATTGCCACGCAGCTACGAATATTTCGGTCGAATCGTACACCCAGCTCGTAGGCAAGCGATAATTCCATTTTTTCGTCTCCTCCATAATTCTCATCCCTTCGCGATGACGTTATTTCTATTTAGTGAATTTTTGTATTCCTGATCGTCACGTGTTTTTTGATGCTCCAAATAAATATACTCGAATGCGGAGAGGTCTTGTGCTCTTCCCAACAACGTCTCCTTTATCTTTTGCCTATTTTTTGCCAACTCCGCGCCGCGTGAAATCCCACGTGTTACCCGATGCACGTCCAGACGACGTGGCGTAAGCAACGTTCGCGAAACGTGCGGCTGCAGCGACTCGTTTACGATAATCACAGGCGACCGGCTGTCCCAGCTAATTTACGCGCTCGCGATGTCTTTTCATTTTCTTTCCTCGAGAGTCGAGCATTTTTCTCAGAACGCTTAACGGTTCAGGCGTCTATTTCAGCGTCGCGACGCCGCTAAACGGTGAACGTCGCGTGGTGACAGATGCGACGACCTACCACGTCACGAATCTACCAACAACTTCGCTCCCCGAATCGGTTCGCCTCTGGTACAACCGCGATTCGAGAGCCGCGTAAAACAACAACGGAAAATAAAACACGATCGTACTTAAATACAAAAAACCGCACGTCACAATTATTCCGCCTCGACGGTTTTGGGTGGAAATTGTATGGAGTTTTCGAAATCGCGAGTCGTCCGTAGCCGGAGGAACCAGAGCAATTAGATGAGGCGCGAGTAAACATCGAGATAAAGTTCGCTTCAATTATTTCGCGAGGTTGGAACGCCGCGGCAGATATCTCGCTAGGCTCTATTGTCCTCGGGGAACAGACTCTTGTTGAGATTTCGAGTCGATTAACGCGACAAACGAACCAACCGATTGATAAAATATAAAATAAGGAAAGCTCGTTCAGTTTCTTCACGCTCCGGTGAGCTACCACCTCCACCACCGCTTCGCGAAAGGTGTGGCGAGCGAGAAGAGAGACGGCCGACTCGACTCTCCACTCCTCTCCTCTCCGCACCCTTCGACGCCGCCGCCGCCGCCGCCGCCGCCCGCCAATTCCGACCAGCGAAACAAAACGCTGACGATTTTGGCTCATATAAACGCGGTCCAAGTGAAATTCGAACCGCCAAA
This sequence comes from Arge pagana, assembly GCA_963969455.1. Classification (NCBI taxonomy): domain Eukaryota; kingdom Metazoa; phylum Arthropoda; class Insecta; order Hymenoptera; family Argidae; genus Arge; species Arge pagana. The sequence goes on along the minus strand of OZ018311.1, from coordinate 10,672,828 downwards.
CTAATGCTGCCAGCACCAAGCCATCACGTACGTCCGACCCGCAGGTTATGAGAAAACGTAATAAAAAAACGACGCGCCACAGGAACAGGCGTTAAGCTTTGAGCATTAGCTAATACGCGTGTCATCGCGTGGAATTTATGCTTGAAATGAAAGAAATAACCACGTCCACCCTCCGCGCTTCGACTCTTCTATTTTTTATTTATTTATTTGATTTTTACCTTTTTCCCGTTCTCCTCGGCATCCCGAAGTCGTTGTTGTTTTTCTCATCATCCCGTGGAAACGTTGAACTCTGGATATTGAAATGGCGCTAAGGGACAGTCGAGAACTCGATGTACTTCGTTAGAGTAGATTAAACATCATTCGACGAACGTCGAAAGAATTGGTAACTGAAAATAGAGTTGAAAGCTGTCCGAAATCGTAAGGAAACCAATCGAGACTCTTTAGACAATAATTTCGAAAAATTTGACCATCGGGGAGAATATTTGAAATGGTGAAAGAGTCGGCCAGGGAGGCGGAACCTCGATTTGAAAAATACAATGAAAATGACGGTTGAGAAAAAAAAAGAAAACGATCGAACTGATCGCGGGTTGAAAGTAGTTCGAGGCAAAAATAGTCAGACTAAATGAAAAGTAGCCGAGAAAATTAGAATACAGTTTATTGAAGATCCTAAGCACGATGTTGGCTGTTGTTGATGAGAAAGCTATCCGGAAATCAGTCAGAAGTAATAAAAATATATCTAAAGAAAAAGTCCAACGCTGTTGGAAGAAAATTTAGCGAAATAGCAAACCCGATGACAATCAATTGCGAGTGAAGTCAAATATTGGATATAAAGGTTGAAAACGCGACAGAAAATGATAGGAATGGTAAAAAAACAAGGTGTCTATTTTGTCGGTACGCTGCAGATTTTTTGTGGACCATGCACACTTGAATTTCATCACTGATCTGGCCCTGGCAGCGAAAACCTGGGGAAAAAATAAGAATCGAGTATTTCTTTGCAAGATCAAGGGGCTTCGTAGGGTTCCGGGGAATAACGATAAATAATAAAATTCATAGGATCACGTCTCGCGGGACCCAGCTTCTTCTCTCCCCATCGTCCCGTGCTGTTTTATGCATATAAACATAAATATATTTCCGCGAACCCTATGGATGAGCCCTTCGAGCCTCAGACAGGCAAACTTTATTGCGACCGCGGCGCATTGTCAAAATGTATTAGGTATATATCAACGGCATACGAAGCATAGTTTAATATCCTGTCTACCGTTTAATCACCTGGTATTAGAACACGGCTACGGGTGGTCCGGCTCGCCTCGCCATATTGAAATATTTTTCAACACTTCACCGACCAATAACCACTCGACGTTCGATTCTCGTCACACTTTCTCTCCCCACTTCGTTACGTGATGCGGAAAATCTATCAAAATTCATTCCGTTCGAGGCGATTGGAAACTTCTGCGCGTGTACAATTAAGCGCGATAAACATTTTATCGCACTTTTCAGTCTATCCGAACCGCAATTAACAGCTATTAACATTTTATTACGCGTACTCGATTGCACTTTTTCTATCGTTACGCTCCTCTCATTATCAGTCGTGCGAGACGAGAAATGCCGTAAAAAATTATTGATCAAACAGAAAATGGCGTATAAAATAATAGTACAAGAGAAAAGGTGATGGAAAATTTGAAAAGACGAACGAGATCAACTATATCTACTATGACGCGTCAATGCAAAAAACTTGGAGGCATGAAAATATGAGAGTCAAATCTGTTGCTACAGACATTGAAGGCGACTCGACGTGAGAAACGTTCGCTGCTAGTTTTTTCCGCTGAATTTCTGTCGGTGCTCGATTGGCTCGTGAATCAATTAATTATTAGTCGGCGTTACATAAATATATACATGTATGCGTGACCCGTGGCTTTTGTAGGACAGGCGAGAGTGTTAGTTACGATTATTTGAAATTTGCTTAATCGAGGTTAATGTCAATGGCTGCCCCGAAGCGTCGGATATTAAAATTTGCCCGCAGTTAGCTGATTGTATTGTAATTACAAGGATCGCGGCGTTATTCTAATCAGTTCGTTAATTAATCGCCGACAATCGGCGGAAGTGCGCTACGACGGACATATCTTTCCGAAAGTCGTGGCCTCTTCGTCGTTGAGTAACAAATAATGCAGAGGTGCCCTGCGATGCACGAAGTACGCAACAACGTCTCAGTTCCTCGCGCACGTCGACGCGTCCCGACGCGAGTATAAATAAATAAACGGATTGTTCGTAACGTTGATAAATTAGAATTTCTGACTCTACGATCGGGATCGCTATCGATGCTTATTTACGGCCTCGTGTGCTCGCTTGATTCTCGGGACCTTCGGTCGTGAGCTAACGGCGAACAATAAAATTGGGACAACGCGTGACATTGTTCTGGTATCCAGCGTCGACGCTCGGAAAACCTTTCGCAACGATGGCGACAACATGACATGCGCGACGACGAAACGCGAACTCCCAACATCCCGATGCTACTGCTGCACCAAAAACACCGAACATGCAAGCTCAGTATTTTCCACGTGCACTTTTCCCAAATTTGAAAACTTATGGATATATTCACAGATCTACTGCAAAAAACCGTCACGTACATCGTGAACAATTTTTCGTCAAATTTAACGCAAAAGTTTGCGTCAACTATCATTTTTTACGTAAAATCAGTACTATTTCGACACACTTTGCTCGTAGTGATGAAATAGCACAGCTCTTTGTTGAAAGCAACGCAAACCAATGTTAGAGTGACATTTAAGAAGTGGTACTTTAGTATCGAATAACATTTTTCTGCGTTGGAAAATAGACTGTGAAAACAACACTATCGATTGTGATGAGTCATCCCACTAAAATGTTTATCATTCTACACATACATTTTTACACTTTACACAACGACGGAAATATTTTTGTTCGTCGAATAGTGATCGAAACTTTTTTTTTTTAAATAGAATCGAAGTAGAACCTTTCAACGATTCTATTTATTGGCTTGCGGTTAGAAAAAAAGATGGAAAACAGAATATTGCTGTCCGTCGATTGTCCTCGGTCATCGTGTACCTATAGTAGTGGATAGGAATTTTGATTGGAAATAATCTTGATCGGAAAGGCTTCCGCTTGAAAAAAAATTCATTAAATTTATCGAGCGTAAATCGTAACAAAGCACCGATTTCGGCTTGGCCAACTTTAATCGACACTTATTCGACGCCCCTCGCAAATGATAACACCGATTTTTGACTATACGCGAATAAAAGCGTCAAGCCGAAAACCGCGATGGATAAAAACACCATACACGGTGTTTATTGATTAACAACTTCTGTGTTTATATTTCACGTATGTGAGAAGAAAAAAATTATAATTCCGAATACTACCTAGTTTGTTAGTCAATTCTCAAGGAATGTACAATTTATGTTACGTTTGGAAAAAAACACTTAGGTATTTTATTGTAAATATTAGTGAAGATATATTTTGATAAAAAACTATGCAGGCGCGTGTACTTGATAAAAAATTTTTTTCGAGTCCTCAAATATTAATTAGGTAAAACAAAATACAAAACTATTTAGTGTTAGTACTCGCGATAAGATTGCGTTTAGTGCTATTATTCGAGGGGAAAATTGTTTGGTGCTTTTATTCGCATCATTCGTTAGGACCGTGGTGTTGTATGTCGAGTCTGTTACGTGAACTTCAGGCCTCGATCAACGAACTGCTAGACATTTGTAAAAAAAAATCACCGTCATTTAATATACTAAAGTATAATAAAAAAAATGAACGATGGATCGAAGATACGAGCTGTTTTGTCCACGTGGTCACCTAATCCGCGGAAACGATAAAAAAATAACGTTGGATCCGGTTGAGCTGCTACATCCACGTTTTATCCGGCAAATGGCAAACGAAATGCAACTAGGTATCGCCGCTCGTGCGAGACTCTTTCACCTTTGGCGAAGGTTAGATTTTCGCACCTCTCTCGCGCGCGACGGAATATCCGGAACGTGTCGCGTGGCAAACTATTTCGTCGCCCTCGTACGAGATGACGCGTTCCTTTTTTTCCGCAACGATGCATAATAAACGAGCAAAGATAGATGATAGAGGGTTGAACGCGCATGGTTAAGGAAATATCGAATCGTCTGTTGGCACGAAGACCAGGTGGATCGGAGGAGTCCTTAAGGGAATATCGGTTGGAGGGAACGCTTCTCGGAACACAATCGCCGTAATACATATGCAGCAGGAGTGGTCGGGAGTGAAGCGACGACAACCACCGGGCCAAAGCTAACAGGAGAATCAGAAGCAGGAGTCGAACACCAGAAGCGGTTCGGAGGAAAGGCACCATGATGCAGCGTCGTAAGTTGCAACGGGAGGAGGTTGGACGCCGTGGCCTTACCTCTGCTCCGCCGTGCTCTCTGCAGAGAGCGAGGGCAACATGGCCGCCGTTAAAGAAAACACGCTCGATAATTGTCCACGCGTTGGAATGCGACGGTGATCCTTGCCCATCGCGGTACCGAAATAAACCGATAAACAAACGAATAGATAGACCGAAGTTGCGCGCTACCTAGGTACACCGATTACGAACCTCGCGAATACCTACTTAGCTTTTTTTTTGATTGTTGTATCATTTTTCTACTCGGTTTAATTTTTTTTTTCCCCGCATCGACCGCCAACCGGCATCCGGAATCCACGGTTCGAACGACCGATAAACAACATACCTTTGCATCGGATCAAACCTGAGAGAGACCTTTCCTTATTTGACGATTAACAGACCATGACCAGAAGACAACGGGAACGAATCGGGTCGACGTCGCATTCTTCCTGCTCTATACGACACGACATCGCGACGACGATATCCATCGCGTTTCATGTTGCTGACAATCAAACAGGATTTTCGTACGACTCTCACCGATGGAATTCGGAAAACGCGAACGGTCGCCTTAACCGTACGCGACGCGGGGCAGACGTTACGAAGGAAGAATAAATCCAACGTCTCTGGACAAATCACGCGTCGATGTTCGTTCTTCTCTCGGCGAGTCCTCCAGCGAGGAAAGTACTCGATAACGAAGACACGGAGGAAAGATTGTTTTTCCGTTACACGATTTGATCGGGACGAGGTCGGCGTAGTAGTCGTTGTAATTGGAAGGCAAACGAGCGCGCGAAATAAGGGTTCGCGATTCGGGACGAGGGCCGGGGCGACTCGTTACCGCGTCAAGAATCAAGTAAGCTCGATTTAACAAACATCGTTTCTACTCACCGATCAGATTTCGAAATCTACGAATGCGATTCGCACGCGGCGAACGGTGGCGTCGTCCTGCTGGGGTGTCGGTTATCACGGGGCTTATCTCCAGATACAATAATGGCTCGGGTGGGTGTCGTTGGCCCCCTCGTCCTCGGGCACAATAACGCGAACGCCTGCATCGCGAGAGGGGCCTGCGCCTGTAAGTGCGACGATGATAATAACGGCAATAATAATCATAATGATCGGCAGAGCGTTTGGGCGTCGAGCGTTTGGGGTGGGGGCCGAGGGGGACGGAGAAAAAGGATGTTTGCGAAGGATTTCGGGATTTTTCGCCCACGGGGAGAAAATAATTAAAAGCGTTTATCTCGCGTTATCGGGGAGATCAAGGTCTTTCACGTATTATAGCTCTGCCCGGCCCTCTTACTCGGCGGGGCTCGTCGTAGACGCGTCAAGTATGGATCTAACGCCCAGCGCTCTACGTGATGGGGCGAAAAAGGCCATTTTTCGCCACGCTTCTACGAAACATTGCGTCGTGTCATCGCGATAATATCGGTCATCTACGCTCGAAAGGAAAGATTGCCCGTTTGCGAATCACTCTTCACGGCACGAAGGGAAGGATTGAAAAAGTAAAGCTGCGGTGAACACGTCGATGGTGATGACGATAACAAGGGAGTCTATGGATAGCAAGAGCATCTATTACCCGGGCAGAATATTTTCTTAGTTGGGCAAGATGGAAACATCAAACTAGCTTTATTTCAGCTCGGCTGAAAAAATACGTTCTATCGTCGCTGCAAGCTCCGTACGAATGCATTCGTAGCGAGCAATAAAATACTGACGTTAGTAAGAATCTTCGTTCTTTGAAAAGTTTGACTCCGTCGGTATTGATACGTGGTACAACTGGCTATCAAGTTCACTAAATTTACCTCGACTAGATATCATAAAAGAGAGACAACGACCGAAGGCATATTGAACAATGAAAATTTGAGGTGAAACACGAGTCGTTATTATAGGTGGTTATTACATTCAATCTTGTTTCCAATTTATGGAAGTAATAATTTCATCAAAATAGTAAGTTTTGATTATTTAATTTGTCAAAACGGAAATTGTAAATTTGCGATAATAAACGAAAGCTTACATTTTTTAGAACATTGTTAAACTACAGGTGTGAAAGTGATTTAAAAATTGCACCAGGGTAGACGATTGAATTATAATTTAAATTATTTTATTTTTACGAGTTTACTTTCATTAATACTATTAATTTTAACTTTTATTAGAAAAAATTTATTTGTTATTTCGCATAATTGTTGAATGTGGTCGAACTCCTGTATTACTATTAATTTTTGGTCGAGCTGTTGCGAGACGTGTGCAAGAGCGGCGATTGGCTGCTGGAAGGTAGTAACGAAACGTAACGACTTTGTCGAACAACTATCGTTGGAAATAATCCGCGTTTGCAGGGTGGAAAATTATTTTCAGACGTGGACGGTTACGATGCGAAAGCTCACGGGTTTAGTGGCGTAAAACTTGGCGAGAAGAAAAGCTGGAGGTGGAAAAACGAGAGAAAAACAAAACAAGAGAGCGAGAAGCTGGTGAAACGTTTCGCGCGAGAGTACGAAAGTACGCATCTTCGAGTCGCGAGTCGAGTGCTAGTTGAAAGCTAAATACCTTACGGTTAGCGGAAAGGCAGTCTGAAAGCTCGTCTACAAATACAAATTTAACTGCTGCCACTTAACTGTCGCGACATAGTGGTACAATCGTTCTCGGTGCGTGTTGCTTCCAGTTTTCCATTTTGTCACACAAAGACTAGCCGTCATTCTTCATACTCGCGATACTCTAAAAACGGAAACGCTCGCCGTTCTACCCGCAATTCAAAGGCTAGCATTCGAGGCTTCGCCTCGTCACCAGATCGGTTCCATCGAAAGCCCCGAAGTGTCGAGCTTTTATTTTTCGTCAACTCCAACTTTGATCTTTCGACTTCTCCTGAAAATATTCCACCGTTCGATCTCGTTTGATTTGAAGAAAAAAAAAAGCTGTTTAGCTGTTTTTCGCGAACGACGATCGTGTGTCGAAGACGCAGGTCGACCTATCGAGGGGGGTCGCCGGCGGAATTCTGGGGGAGGGAAGGGAATGGAAAAAATGAGTAACATTCCGACGTCAAAGATTGCCGGACGATTGCTCGTGAAATATCTCGGAAGAAAACACCTGAGCGCGTCGCATCGCGTGACAACAAAAGACGATCGTAAGTCAAGGGGCGACGGGACGCCGTTCATTTGTCATCGCTCGAAGCTCGATTGTTCGGCACCTTCGTTCGCCATCTTAGGCGTCCACCACCCTCCGGCTAATAGACCCAACAGCGAACTTATATTCAATGGAATCAACCCCGTGGTCGATGATAAATTGTGAAATAATCTTATGGGCACATTATGTCAAATTTTACGGACCTTTTTTGGGACATTAAGAATAACGCGGAGTCACCGGGTCGTCGGCCAGTTTTACCTCCGTTTCTTCGCCGTCGTTTCTCTCGTGTTTTCTGAAAGAAGACGACGACGACGACGACGAGGACGAACTACATATACATATATATATCCTCCTCCCCTGCTCTCCGACCGTCACTTTCTCTCTTCGGAAAGAGAGTCGTCAATTATTATGCTCGGCTTGAATGAAGATCTCTTTCGTTCTACTCCTCCTCCTCCCCGGTTTCTTTTCTCGCCGAGGAAAATGATAGGGCAAAATTATTTATGGGAAATTTTCAATTCTCGTGGGAGACGCGATACACTCTATTCACAGGAGTCGCTCGCAACCGAATTCAACGGACGACGAAAACCACCTCGAATGCAGTTTAAACTACTCCGCTCGCCATTCATCTCGAGAGGGTCCGGTTCGGGGGAACTCGAACTGGAATCAATGAATTTTACGCATTTCACGGGACATCGGTGCCGTTTGTAGGTACGGATACTTCGCTGCTCGTGTACGACACGATCGTTGAGCGGCAGCCCTATCCGTTTCTCTCTTTGAACCGCGACTATTATCTGTCCGAGAGTCAATGATTCCATTCACGAAGAACCCCCCGCGCACCGTTACAATTTCCCTCCGTTCGAAATCTATCCACAATTTTTTTCCCACCCCCGCCCCTCGCTGATTACGCTTTCAATTTCCTTCACATAAACTTTCCTACGAGGATCGGAACGACGCTCGTTATCGCTGGCTGATAACGAAACCTCGCACGATTATCTTTCCAATAATTCAATAACTCGGAGCTCTTTTTCTCCCTTTACAACCACAAATTGAATACCGACCTCGTATTTGCCCCCGCGACGACTATGCTTCACAGATTACTGCCGTTTCTTCCAGACGTGTATCTTTGACAACGACCACGAAACTGCCCTGTAAAACGATAATTATAGCTCGTAAAGTACCCTTCGAAGATCGTAACGTTCAGATTAAGTCATATTACGTATCAACCACGCGTCGATATCGTATCGTATCGTACGGACGAACGCGACGTCCCCGTATATCACGCTCAAAAATTAATCTTTGATTTTCAATACTCCGTTACATATTTTACGACTCTCCGAGCGTCGATATCTCTATCCATTCTTGAATTCAACATCCAATCGGGAAACAAATTCTTCGTAGCATCGAAGAAATTCCGTAAAAATATAAAATCACAATAAGAAATGAAGCGATTTTATCTCGGTAAAAGTGATGCTATGCTCCACACGTACCGGTAGATGGTCATTCAGCAGCGAAAACGCGTGTGCCGCAGCCCTATTTTTTCCTACGCATCCCGTCAATCATCCGAAGAAACATCGGCAGCCCTCATTTTCGCACCCCAAGCTGGGAAAGCCGCGTGACAATTCTGCGTTCACGGGTTACGATTTTTTATCTCGAGGACCATGCGTAATCGCAGGGAGAGACGAGTAGTCAGGCAATAGGCGGCAGTCGCACAGCGACGAGCATTTGCATCTAAGATAGGGAGGGGCGGGGGCTTTTCTGAAGGAGCCCTAGCAACTGGAGGCCCAAATCTCGTAACAACAAGAATAAGAATCACGCGGCATAAAGGTAGTCCCATCGTTGTTATACTATATGCCATCACGTCCCGTCGCGTCGCACGGGAACATCGTATTATATAACCCTATAGGAGGCGAATATTATAGGGCGGAGCCAAAGGGCAAACCCATGGTAGGATACCCCGGTGGAAAAGGGTAGATAACGGGCAGAAGGGTGCGCGTCGTGTCGCTAAACGGAAATTAAATATGCCTCCGTCGATAAGTCGCGGGACGACCGGGATCCTCTCTATCGACCGAAGGATGAGCTATTGTGTTGTTTGCAAGCCGCTAAAAAAAAAAAAAAAAAAACTGCACCGATTCTATACTCCCTATCCGAGCGAGGGTGAATCTCCGTTATCTCCGCCGCAAACGCTTCAACGATATCGCACTCGAAAATATACTCCGCGCTCGCGGTACGCGATCGTAAATTTCCAATATTAACGAAAAAATCGACCGATTACCGAAACGCCAAATATTTCCAAAGGTCCGTTGTTCGTTGAAGAATTTTTTGCTCAACCGTTTTACCATTCTATCGCGGTGGAGCAAAAAATGGGGCAAGAATAACGCTGGGTGCGGAAATGCTATCGGTGTAGCATCGTAAATGTGGGAAGAAAGTTTCCTCGTTCGCCCGACGGAGATGTAACGACGTTTTAATCCATGATTGGATAAATATGTTCGCCGACCCTAAGCAAACTTATATACGTTATACACTCGTGTAAATCGTTCGAGCAACCCCTCGCGCGAGCATCGATGTGTGCGTCGCGCGTACGAGGCAATTCCTTTGCCACGTCAAATTCCCCTAATGCGAAGTGAGTTAACTGTATATAATAGACAAACATCGTACGAGGCATATCATAGCGCGTTTGACTTTCAGCTCACGGTAGGCGATGGGGTGTGTGGAAATCGTGGAAAAACTTTCGTCAACGATCCAACGACCGTCGACGCCTGCTGGGTGGACGATAGTTTTCACGCAGGTTTCCCCAAGGACTTGTCTGCCGTGCGTCGCTGGACTCGGATTCAATTTGAGGCCAAACGGCGCTAAACGTTGAAATATATAGACCCGTTTCGGGGCTCTCCTATTGTGCGTCATGGTTAATGTGCCAGGACGAGCGAATCTGCGAGGCAACCGCAGATTTTCCCCACTACTTCTCGAATAGCAATATAATAGAGACGTTCGACCAAGAAATATGAGCTACGAAATCCCGCGTCAATCGACCTCTTCGTAAGCAAATATAGGTACTCGTGAAAACCAGATTCATTACTCGGTTTCGTTCTCAAATTTTCTCCCACAAACTGCCCCCGAATCCGCTACGTGAGACAAACTATCCGCATCCGGTAAAATACGACAGAAAAATTTCTACTCGTCTCGTCGGGAAAACCATCGAATATCGAAGAATAACCGTACGGTAATCCATCGATGAAATATTTGGCAAAACGAGCACGCATTTTATCAGATTTTACGTATAACTTCGCACGTTTCGTAAATTTGTTCGTTGAAAATACACGAATGTTTCTCGTATCCCGATGACAAAGGGAATTTCAAAATCGTCGTTTTTCCGAAACAAGAATTTCTCGGAAATTGTTCAACGTGAGAAAACATACTTTGCGAACAATCGTTTTTAATAAAAAGCGAAGAGCAAAAGCCTCGGTGTCGCGTGTTTCGAAATATCACTTTCGATAGAATTTAATTGAAGCGAATGGAACGAATAGCGAAGGTAAAGAACGTAATCTTGTACACACCTCGCGTCTGCTCCTCGATCCATGCAGAAAATGGGCGTTGAAGGCGACAGAATCTACGACGTTGGTTGGCGATTTGCCGGCGTAGCACTGAACTTGGTTCAATTAATTGCACTTTGCGACGAGATATTCAAACTCACGGTATTTTAACTCGTAGCTCGTGGTAATTTTGATCTAAAAATGGTGGTATAACTGTGAATAGATTTGCAAGCGCGATCAACGAAGCGTCTGACCGAAGCAGCGTCTCGGATACGTGTGTATCGGACTGTTTACTGGCCGCGAACTGTCTGCGAACTTCTTCTGTACATCGCATTGTTCTTGCGCTACTCACCTTTCCTCGTACTCGGGGACTACTTTGTTTACCGTTCACTGTTATGATTCGTTTCCTCGTCATATTTCCATACCATGACCAAACTGCGAATATCCGTCCGGTATTTTACATTTCTCAAACGATCCGATTCTCACGAAAACATAAAATATACATTTATATACGTAAAAAAACGGTATGCTTTCACAGTCGCGTGGATGTAGTGTACGATTTGCATATTCCGTTGCAGCAATGCTCGTCACTTGGAATAATTCAGTTTTGAATAGTAATTATCGTTGCGAGAGGTTTTCCTATTTTTGCCGTACACTCGAGAATGTATATTTCGAAAAATATTTCGTATAATCGAAAAAAATCGTTGCAGGACGAGGAAATAATCGTGCGTGACTTTGAGAAAGTAGAAAACGAGGATGCGCGATAGCAGGACGAAGAGTGGAAGTCTTGGCTGGTGCCTGTTGCTATTTCCGTTTCTATCATCGATTCCGTATCGGTTTGCGTCTCCGTTTTCGATATCGCGATGGTGTAAACAGAGTTTAATTAACAATGTGTCGCCCGTTGAGTTTCGTCGAATAATAGGCACGAAGTTAACGTCACGTGTACCAGCAGCGACGTCCGCTTATACCGTATCCCTCCATCTCGCGGGCGGCAAAAACCAATACGGAAACACACTAATGGTTGCATAGAAATATACAGCAGCGGTTTTTACGCTCGGTAAGCCACGGTAAACAAGACGAAGGAGCGATGCCTGTTATTTCTAATTTTTCATCACCTTCGATCCCGAGAAATTCTATGCGATCCGCTTACGTTGTTGATCTGCTCGCGAAATCAATTATCTCGACCATCGAGACGTCGCTTCAAATAACAATATTTCGATGACGCGGAATCGATATTCTACAATCAAGTAATTTGCAGCCGTTCGACGGGGCTGCGAGGGGCAGTAGTAAAAGGCAAAGGCCGAGTATCCCTCGGGATTAACCTTCGGCATCGATAAGGCGATATCAGCAACGTTAAGGGAGCTGTACGCGGTAATTTCCTGTGTTTTATGGGAGGTTTGCGCCTCGAGCGTTTCGTGATCAAGCGAATTGGGATAGTACTACCTATCTGCCCGTAGCTCGACAGTCGACTAAGCATCGGAGCACACAGCTTCCTTCCAGCTACTCCTTACACGACTACGTCTAGAATTACTCGCGGGCATAGAGCGAACAACAAAAAGTGTAGTAGGGATGGAAAAAACGAATCTTTTTTTCTCTCCCCGGCGAAAAACGATCGGCGGTATAATGATAATGCGGACTAAATGTATCATCGTCGACACGTTATTCGGTGAATTCATTAAGATGCGACCACGAGATTCTCGTCGATACACGTACCATTACGGCTCATTCGACCTCCGAATTCGCGCACCGAATGCGCGTACGAGACATAAATATTGAAATAATCTGTTGCTTCCTATCTGTATCCGACGAGACACTCTTCGAGCAAACTCGTTTAATTACCACCTACGTTCGCACGAAACGATACGACGACACTGTCGACTCGCTCGGACCCTCGCATTACATCTACATTGCTCTCCGCTCGTTCCCCGAGCGATATACGCTGGTGCAAGCGTACACGCGCGTGCACGTACACGCGTACACGCGCGTACTACTATTGGGAGAGAATTACCAGCATTGGCATTCCGTTGCCGACATCGTATTTTATTCGTCGTGGATCTTGGACGATAATTCGAAAGAATAATTTCTCATTCGAGCAATATTAACTTGGAAGTCTCCAGAATTTATTCCATCGTTAATAATCTCGCAAGTTCAATTTTATCTACATATGTCGCTGTAAGAATCGTCCCCCGTCAGCTATAAATCCTCTTACCGATGTTAAATCCAAATTTATCAATACGTAGTAAAATGACGTAAACGATGTAAATCTCGAGTGTACTGACAGCTGGCCTCCAATTCTTAATTCCCTCAGAACTCTATACTGAAATCTCACGGTCCGAATTTTAGTCGTTTATAAATCAGTTTTTCACACCCCATTTTGGTATCGTTAATGTCACGACTCTATCACGAACCTCGCCAGTACTTTTTCACCGAAGATTTCAGATTTGGATCATTGAACAGCTAGAAACTGGGATGTGGTGTCACCAAATCAATTCGGAATACCATTATCCGTGTACCTAGTTACACCAAATGTGTCGGTATTCCTCGTATCATTGGATTGGTAGCTTTTCCATCTTGGTGGGTGAAAAGAACGCTACGTCGGCATGGTACCTACCTGCTACTAACGCAAGATGGTAACTCTCACCATCTAGCATAGCTGACGCAACTATAAATTGTTATTACAATTGTCCATTATATGGCATAGTAATAAGCGCCGTCCGAGAATAGTAAGAGCTACGATTTTTGTTTCTCCATTTAAGCGTCGTCTTACTTTTCATAGTCGTTGGATAGTTAGCAAAATCGTATACCGGATACGAGCGTACCAAACAGCGAGGCAGAGAGAGAGAGAGAGAGAGAGAGAGAGAGAGAGAGAGAGAGAGAGAGAAATAGGGAGGGTGGGCGCGAAGCGTCGGTGGGGTACTAGTCTGGGAATGATAGTAGAAGGCAGCAAGCAACAATGGCCAGGAAATTACATAACTGTTGGAAATATCACCGCACCGCGAGAGGGTGCAGACAGGAGGTGGTGGGCACAAGCAGCCGACACACGCGTGTTTACACATACGTGCGCGTATGTATGATTACGACATATACACACGTATGTACGTATATAGACGTGAAAATGGCACGTATGTTACCACCGCGTCGGGTGGCGTAGTGTGTCACGTGTGTACGCGTCGTTCTGGGGGAAGGAGCGACAGCACGGGGAGGTAGCGCACGTTCGACCGTTGGCGCGCGCGGGGAACCAGAGCAACCCTCCGCATCTCGACTTCGCCTCGTCGTCGTATTATTATATAACTGGTTGCTGGCGTATTATACGCGCCCACCGAGCAAAGAGGGAAGTCGGCAGAAGTCGCGGCTCGGTGGGTGGAGGCAGGCAACCAGACGAGATAGCGCCGGCCTGGAGAATGAATCGAGAAATTGAGTTGTACGGAACAAGAGTGTGTACGCGGTAGTAAAGTCTTCGAACGAACGCGCCACCGAAACAAATCACGTTTCCACGAACCGTCCGATTTCTCATTAACCCATCCGTTGCTCTCATTAGATCAGGAGTTCCGTGTTCACGAGGAGATCCTCGTCGCGTGGCGTCTGAGCTTTGATATTCGTCGGGTAGGACGAAGTACGCGCGAAGGGCGAGAGGCGAATGAGAGAAATTGTACCTACGTCTAGAGATTTGACGACGAGTATCTGGTCTCGCTGAGATTCATTGTTCTTAATCGTTTGACCATTTTCATCGAATGAGACAAAAAAGTACGTCGAACTCGAGTGTTGCTCTGATATTTTGCTGGCGAAGAGAGCGTCGGTGAGAGTAAAAGATATCCGTTTGGCACCCCTGAGCGTCTGGAGTATAATTTGGAAAAATGAATTAGCGAGTCGTTGAAAATTTCGCGACGCGTATCGGAAAATCGAAACAATGGCCGCGGAGAACGAAGTTTTGATAATTTTCGCGTATCGGGTGAACCCACCCTGCGGACGAAATACATCCGCGAGCGACGGAAATACAATTCCCATACCTTCGCAGCGTATTACCAATCTATCATCCGATTAATAGCTTTACACAACCATCATACGAATCGTGTCAAACGATCAATAACGAGTATACAACTCTCCCTGAAATCCGACTCTTCCCATTCGAAACGAATAAACGACGAGCATCCATCAAAAAGTGTATAAAAAACGAAGTTTAGGCAGTTCCGAGAGGTTCATTTCGATAATAAGAAGCGATTATTTGCATTTTTATTTTTATCATCCGCATATTTGGCTTTGATGTTTGCGGCGGGGCATAAAATTTATTCGCACGTTTCGGAATACTTCAAACCTGGGGAAACAAATAATATGGAAAGGTCACGCGAAAGCCGTTGCTCGATGGTGTCACAAACGACCATCGAGAATGTCTCTCGAATTAATTACTTATATTCGGTTTCCGAAATAAAAATAGTCGTTGCCTATTTCGGTGTCGGTCGATGGTCGGTGACGATCAAAAAATTCATCGAGAATGTCCTTCTATTAAACGGGCAAAAAAAAACAAAAAAAAACATTCCAAAACGATTTCCGTCGTCTATAATATTCTCTTATCCGATCGAAGCCGATACCTCGGTGGAATCGCTTCTCACGTCGTCCGAAAGCGATTCGTAAGGCCGTACGAATTGAAAAAAAATAATTCGCACTAGATAAATAATTATTCGTCGATAATTAATAATTATCGATAGTAAGAATGATCCAACGATCGATTATAATCCACCAATGGAGAGAAAATATGTCTGATTTCGAAAGCTCGTTTGGCAAATCGTCCGAGATATTTATTCTTATTTCATTATTGTTTAAATAAGCAATTTTGGAACAGCCTCGTTCCGGGGGGAAAAACAAAGTAATCCGTGAAACCAGAATTCGCGGAGGTAACTCGGATATTAAATGGCCTTTGTTCGATTTCATCGGCGCATTTGTTCATAAAACGTCGCCAATAATTACGACGGCGATAACGACGAGGTGAAAAAGCAATGACGTCGATGACGACGCTAAGTGATTTATCATAATGAAAATTGGTCATGATAATGGAAGTAATGATAATAATGGGAGGCCATCTCGACGGCTATACCGGCTCCGGGACCCTGTAGCAGCAGGCCGCAAGCTTTACGATATTGGTTCGCTAACCGAGCTTCCAGTAGAGTAGGGTGAGGCCTGGGATGGATTGGGGTGGAGTGGCGCGGCGCGGCACGACCGAGTGGGGGTTGGCCGAGGGAGCTTGCGACCGCGAAGGGCGCAGGCGTAGCGTACAGGCGTCGATATTAGCGGAGGCAAGCGCGACAGGATGAAGTTTCATCGTCGAAAGCTCGCAGCACATCGCGAGAAGGAGGAAAAAAACACATTACCAGCGGAGTTTGGATAAAAGCTTTGCGCGGTGGCGCAAAGAACGTTGCGACGAATAGTAAAAATAATCTCGTTTGCTCCGATCGGAGAACAAATTACGAATAATTTCTGTCAATTATCTCGAAGCGAGGTGATAAAGATTTGAACATTTTTTCCATCCAGCCGATTCGTCGTTCTTCTCTCTCCTCGGTCACTCCTCGCGCCAGCTTTCCGAGCGTTTCACTCCAACTAACAATACGTTTAGTACTTATCGCCAACTCGACTTTCTCACGGGACATTTGCATCCCGAAAGCCGTGATTGGCCAACGAATCTGCCATTTTTCATTCACCGTTCCACGCTCCAGTCGCCGCCTTTGGATTTCGGCAGGAAAGGCAAACGCGCAATTCCCGCGAATACATTGCCGTTAAAACCGCGATGGTTTTTAATTAATCGCTTTACGACGGTCATTAACGCTCGCCGCGCGACACTCGACTCTCGAGACGCGAACACCTGTTCCCGCTGCACGTTGCGCACCTCAGAAATTTACCAACCGTTGAAATTGATAGCGATATAAAAAACGTACGATCCTTTGCCGCGCGAGTTTGTTCATTTTTATTTCAACGATGCTTCGGCCATAATTATTTATACGGGAAAAGATTGTTCCGGGATCGAAGAATCGAATCTTCCATCGCGATTTTTTCGGATGAACTGAGCTCTCCCGAACTGATACGGCGAAAGCGATTGGATCTATCACGAAAACCGCTTGATTACCAATTTGGATCTACTGTTTATGCGCAGCGGCGAAAATATTACTAATTGACTAATTGAAAAACTCGCAACTAATTGACGAACGAGCGAAATCGTACCCGAGAAGTTTACAAATAAGGAATTCGACTTTTTTTTACCTGGAATATAATAGAATGCAAATACATATGTTTCGCCGAGCGAGGAACATTTAATAGCGCGAAGTACAAAAGATACACGAGGATGGATAAAATTATAACAAAGTAGTTGAATAAATTTACTCGCGGAGTGATAAACGTTTCGTGCGTCGATTGACTATTTGAGTAATGTCAGCGCGAATGGGAGGACAAATACGAAGTTGACGAAAATCGTAGGATACTTGAGATTAACGATATTAGATGTCTACACTCACCGTATTTTCTGTCGAGCATCGCTCTCAGGTGCAAACTCGACGACGAACAGGTGTGAATCGAGGTTAAATATGTTTGAGCGATGCCCAGCAGCAATGACACTCTTGACGTCCCGCCGATACGGTTGACAATCGAACAATCACGCGATAACGAATCGAATCACCGGTCGAGAAATATTTCAGCAGCAAAAAAAAATCAGTCCTCGAATGATACGATTTCGTAGAATTTGGGGTGTACGATTATTCGTGGCAGGGATTTCGTGGTATCGCAGATTTGCAGCGGAGATCATCGTTATCTTCGATAAGATTCAAAGATCGAACGAGGCGATTTCCCTAATTTCTTGCGAAGTAGCGATATGCAAATTCAAGCACGATTTGTCAGATATTTGCTAAGGTGTATTCAGCAGTCGACGGGAGGAACCGCCTCTTCGAGCTTCCGAGCGTTTCGTTATTCCTCGAATGACGATAAATCCATTTCACGGTCAGTCATGGCAACGGTTTACGTACCTATGCAGACACATTGACTGATCCGACGATGCCGAGAAATGCAATGCGGCTGTCACAATTATTCCAACGTCAAATAGGTGGCAGAGTCGGCATGCTGCTGCGAGACAGCAACGCGTATCCATCAACAAGACTTACCGTTTCGCGTGATCGAGGTCGTGCATTTCTCCGATGATGAACGGTCAATCCTTCAAGAACCGTCGTTGCGATATATCGATGAGTTACTCGCGCGACTCGACACGCGACGACGAGGCTTGCTAATTCCTTCGCATGCAAATTTCGAGTACATCGAATAATTGTATCCAGGTGAAAACAAAGCTTTGCCGTCGAATTGATAAAAAATCGACGCGAATAATCGAATCAGTGGCCTCAAAGACCCATGTATGCCAAATTGCAGAAAAACTAACCATGTTCCGAAATTTGACTCGGCCATATTGAGTCCGCCGTTTTGAGTTTCAAAAATTCAATTCAGCATGTGCGTTATCAACGACCTCGGAAACCTTCGTACACAATTTTTAAGATAATGCTAGCTATTATCTCGTTTTGGCATGAATTTATTCTAAAAAGGCTGCGTTTTTTAATAGTACTCGGTTATTAGGAACAATTGTTCGAAATAGTTATCCAATAGTCTTAACATTTAGCGGATTCTTGGCAAAGCGCAACGGAATCGAAAACAAACTGCTCGTAAACGTTAGAAAATCGATAGAATCTATGTAGGATACTGGTGTTCCGCTGTGACTGAAAGGGTTAAAGTCGCAGAGGCATAGATGCATTCGCGATTAGGATCGCAGTCACCCGATAGGCGGATTCCGACCGAAAGCGCAGGAGCTTTGTATACCGTTTTGTAATAATTGGTAACGATTCGCAACAACCGCCATGTTGCATTTCCAGCTTTTTGTTACGGCTTCCCTCCGTTGCCTCCCGCCCCTGTTTCTCCCTCGACTGCTCCCCTCTGCCGTTCGCGGAGCGGCAGAACCTCGCTCTCTCTCCCTCTCTCTCTCTCTCTCTCTCTCTCGCTTCCTCTCTATCTCTCTCTCTATCTCTCTCATTCTCCCTCTCGACGACGCGGCCGTGCGCGCTCCAGCAATTTCTCTCCTCTCTGTTTTATAGGGACCTTCCGTCCTTCTTCCAGTCGTGGCTTAAACATGGCCGCTCAGCCGGGCAATTAGAGGCAGCCTGCGCCGGGCACACCAACTACAATATCATTAAGATAACAGTGGCTGGCGAGGTTCTCTCTCTCGCCCTCTGCCCTCTCTCGCAACGTCTACGCGTGTATTTATTTATATACGTACGTAGAGAAATAAACGTTGCCGTCCACCTCTCGACGTGTACGTCCGTCTTTACACTCTCTCGCGCGCGCTTCTTCGCCCGTCTGCATCCGTAGATGTGGAGGCAGGGGGACCACGGGAGACGCGAGATCTCGGAAGAGCCCGAGCACCTCGGCGAGACGAAGATGCGAGAGGAGATAATTGCTTAATTGTTGCCCCTGCTTGCGCCTGCCGTTTACTGCCGCCCCGCCGACCGTTCCTTGCCCCGTCAGACTAGAGCATCGCGCGTAGATAGCTAGCGCGGCGACGCTAACCCCCCATCATCGTGGTCCCCACGAATAATTTCCTTGCTCTCGCAGCAGTCATCTTTGACACCGCGTCCGAGCTACCGTTAACATTCGTCGCGTCAATCAAATATACCGCCGAATCCTGAATATCCTTGGAGAAACTGCTCGCGGCACTGGACCAGAGGAAAAATGCTACTACTTTTCTTTCGCAACTGTCAATTTTCAATGTCGTGGATAATATCATTTGCCGTTGACGTTGATGTAAACACCATCTCAAAATTTATGGAAAATAAAATGAAAAAGGATGATAATCGATGAGCTTTTTTTTCTAATGGTAGCGGTAAGAAAATACGACGAGATCGTTGTTTGGAATATTTTGAAGTGTCTCTCGAAGTTCGTCGTGAAGTGGGCATTTGTATTTGAGGAGGGAACTGTACGTGGAGAACAACTCTGGCGAGGTTTCCTTATCGATCGAGCGAGAAATCCACGCGTTCCCATTTATACGCGACGAATTTGTAATCTGACTCGACGTTGTCACAGAGCTCTTGGTGCAGCTCGCGGTCGTTTCTCGGGAGATATCCAAATTGGCGTTAAATTAGATCGTAAGCGAGTGACGTGTTCGCAGGTAATTACCGATGCGATCCGCGTAAATAAGGTGGGAGGAGATAATCGCATCGCAGCGTGAATTTTCGCGACGCTTGGGTACCATTGGAAAATCGTCGACGAGCGATTTTTAGAGCCTTCCGCTCGTAGTTGCTGCGGATAGCGATAATTTCGTTTCCCCTTTGTTTCTCCTTTTTTTTTGGATTCCTTTTGTTTCTTCTTTTTTCGAAACAATTATTCAACCGGGGACCACCCTCGAGAGCGGAGACCCTGGCCCGGGCCATTCTCGGGCAGCTTAACAACGACTCGTTGTTGGTTAACTGGCCGACGTATAAATCCTTATAAATTGACAAAAGAGCGTCGTTATCGCTCGTCGAGATCTTAAGGTTTGTCTAACCGGTAGCCGGGGACCTCGAGGACCCGGGAACTCGGGCGAGGAAGAGCGCTAACGTTAAACAAAAGACGCTCGCGTTAGAAGGAGCCCCGATGGAGGGTTATTACGCTACTCTTTCTCGCTCGATGAGACTACGGGCTCCGCGATCGTTTGCTCGCGCACACTTTTTAATTAATATGATTTACTCGTTGGATAATTGTCGTTTTATATGCTAATGGTGGCGACAAGGTTGGGACCCCGGTTCAAACAAACGACGCAGGATATTTGTCACGAGAACTCGGTAGCCCGGCGAGACTCGTCGACGACGATGCGATCTCCGCGATGACGGCGGAAAAACACGACGATGACCACGCGAAACGCACCGACGGAAGAACCAACGAAGGAGAGTGCGCGGCGGCGGGAATGACCTTGAGAGTGCGGTGCGGCAGGCGAAATAGGAACAAGCCTGAAAACGGAAGAGAGCGACGCCGAGGATCGTGGAAAAAGGATGCAGAGGTGACGCGAGGATACAAAATGGTGGAAAGAAGCGTCGTAAAACACGAGGAAGGACACGGAGGTTGCAACGAGGCCGACGCGACCTGTCGGAAAAACAAGACGTGTGAGAATCGGATCGAATTGGGCATCGTCGCGACATGTTTTGCTACGTCAGGCGTCAGTTCTCGATCGTATCCTGCATTTCGACGACTCGGTGCGGTTTTAAATCGGTTGCAGTCAACACGCGGCGATCTTGCGTCGCTGTTGGAACATCACGCGAAATATAGGAGGAGGATAAAAAACGTCGAGGATGAAATTCGCGGAAAGGTTCGTACTTTTTTGGTTACTTTTTTTTTAGATTGCTGGGATTGAGGTAAAATGAAATTTCGACCTCTCCATCGAATCGTGGCGGCGGATCGGCGATGGGAGAAAAGTAGGAGGATGTAAAAAGAATACGGGGAAAAAGGGTAGAAGGGACGGGGTAAAAAATAGTCCCGAATCGTTTTCACGGGGATAAAGTGGAGGTTCTCGTTAAATAGTCGAGAGCGTAGTAGAGAAGCGAACCGGTCTCGTTTCACTCCGTACCGCGTGGTTTCCGAGAGGCACAGTGGCAGAAATTCCACTCTTATCTCGTTTGATGAGGACAAAATTAGTACGAGCTACCGTACGTAGCGCGGCGTGGCGTTGACACTCGCGCGAGCATAATACGTATATACCAACACGTCTCTCGCGTTCGGGCACGTTCGGACATTCGTAAGTGGTGGATTCTCAGCGGTTGTTAAGTAAATTGGGATCCAACCGGTTTCTCATTTCGTCGCCACCGCCTTTACACTCACACGGGGCCACGGGGCCTCGAGGCCCGCGCGCCCGTGTTACGCCCGAAAGAAGAAGAAGAATCGTGGAAGTCGCGCGGGAGCCCGGAGGACTCGCGACCCTCTCGTACCGGGGGACCTCCGTGACGAGCCCTCGCCGGGTCCCGCCGCGCGTATAAGAGGACGACGCGGCGCGGAGAACGCGCGGAGGACGGACCCCGCGGCTCTTCCGAGGCTGGGTGACACTTTCGGCCCAATTTGATGTCCGGTAGCTCTCTTGGATACAGGCCAGGCCACGTAAGGGCCACGATAAATGGTAAGTAACTGCTCGAGAAACCAACCACGGAGTGCCTAATTAAACGATGTAGAATTTATAACACCAGCCAGAAGGCCTAATGGCGCGCGTTCCTGGAAAGCGGCACCAGCGCCGAGAGACCACACCTAGCCCCGAGGAAGAGATTGTCATCTGCTTCTCGAAAAGGGGTGTACGATTATCGCCCCGTTCCAAAAACAGGGTTCCAACGATCTTTTCAATATCAACCTCCTTCGTAGACTCTGCCCGCATGCCTCTCGCATTCCTCTTTTTCTTCTTCTTCTACTTGGTCTTTTTCTTCCAAATTTCCCTCGTTCCCTCCAAATAGTTCTCCAAGCCTCGTTGCGTCTTCCCTTGCCTTCGTCAAATTTAAAAACAATTACCTCTGCCCAATTGCATCTCCGACATTTTTTTCCCGTTTCAACACGATTGCGTTTGTCTTCTCAGGAACAAAAACGTTTTCATTTGTTTTACGAACAGCTTGTGACTCGGTAACGACGCGTTTTCCGCAGTTTTTCCGATAATTGGCCATTGATTTGTTTCTTTGAGAGGTGATTTTTGTTTTATCATCTGTTTTCGATCGGTCGAAAACGAAATTTTTTTTTTTCCCATTGCTAATGATATTCAAAGTGTGACAAAGTTGTTTTCGCGTAGAAACATTCTGTCTTTATTTTTCACGTATTTACAATGATACCGAAGAGAGATTATTCGAAGGATATTTTTCGCTTTGAATAAAATCAAACTGAAAGATCGGTCATCGTGAAAAAACGAGCGTGAAGTAGAAATGCAATTTTTGAAAAATGTGTCGCGTCGCGCAGGAAAAAAAACGCTGTCTCCTTCCCTCGAATTTGTTGTCTGGCGAACGATAAATCGCGACGTCTATCGACCCTATCCGTCTATCGTCGATGAAAGGCGTTTCGCTAACAAGGTGGCACAAGAGAGAACTCGTGCCGTGTTTTTACTACGGTCGTTCGAGGAGCTTCGAATTCCGGTCCGAGTCCAGGTCTGCTCTCAGCTTTGGACTTGACGCACGTAACGAGGAGCAAATTTTTTCGGGCATTAAAATATCGACTAATTGCCCGTTGATGCTACCCGTTGTTTTCTCCCGATGTATCCGGACGTGATCTGCGGCGACAATTTCACAAAATCAGAAACCGCAGCCGGTGACCAGAAATAACG